>CM041778.1:345562504-345589358 GCA_023374045.1 Limonium bicolor
GGCCAAACCAAATCACTCGGCCCAAATTCCAGTTCACATATAGAGCAATCATTCTGGCCCAAGTACCACACTCATAACTCATTCCATTTGAGCCCATAGACCAATTCATAGTTTTGGCCTATGAGCTTCGCTCTCAATCAGAATTTCGGCCCATAAAACATTTGAATCCAAGATAGTTTGCATAATTCATTCCAGTTTCCGGCTTCAAGGCCCAACAAGAGCATCAAACGAATCTAGACTTCAAGGCTTATCCCTCGGCCCAGTGGCCCATTCACGGTCCATGTGATTTCTTTCAGCTTGTTTGCTCAATTTCTGGATTCAGGCCTACATGTCCGTTCTAGTCTAGGAATCACTCTAATCTATGCACTTCACTCTCAGTTTGGCGAAGACTCAGGCCCAGTTACTTCCTACATAACCCATGGGCATTCTACAGGGCCCACTCGAAGCTTGGAAGGAAGACAATCATGGTCAATGGCGCCCCGACGGTCAACAGCTCCAGTCTTCAACACGTTGGCATCAGACTGTTCAACATCACTATTTCAGAAGTTTTCTCGATTTAGTAGTTTTCTTTTCTCAATCATTCTTCTAACTTTTATGGTAGTAGTTAGCTTTCTTTATCATTTTAGATTACAACTTTTGATGTTATCTTTCCATTCGTGAATAAGAGCATAGTTCGATTTTCGTAATTTTTTGTGCATTCATTCAACAAAACAAAAACACAAAAATTTGTTTTCTTTTTAAGGGATCACAGAGTAATCATTTCCCGACTATGGAATAAAATGACTTGTCTTTTGTTTCTAAAAGGGTGAACATGTCCGTCCTCACACCATAGACTATCCCATAATATCCACGAAGCATTCCAAAATCCGCATCTATTTAAGTGTTGTCATAAACCCCAGGTCAATACTGGGGGCAATCTGAGTTCAGGATCGTCATCTTTAATCTTTCGTTTAAGCGTGTGAACTAGTCTCTAAGTGAAATTCACGAGAGTGTCTTGAGCGGAAAAACCATGAGTGAACGAGCGTGTCATTTTTACACGACTCCGGTGGGACCACATACAAAGGAAAATGTAAATGGCATAACTCCGACCGAAGGAGATAATTTGTAAATTTACTCATAGACCTGCGAAAAGTAACAAAGAACGGATACACAACTATCAGGAATGACGAAGCACCTAGGTACAGCACCACATAGCCAAAAGCTTGTAAACCCTGTCATTAAACCCTAGGCACCCCCGCTGAGCCTTTCATATATCCCTTTTTGATATTATGAACTCCACAGAATCACCCAGCCAATGATGAATTACCGACCCGGTGACCAAAGGAAGCGAGGAGCCCGACTCTCAGATAACAATCTAATCAGTCCAAAGAAGCGATGCCGCTATCAGCATGACGAAGTGATCCGTAAATGGTCCCAAAGTGGCACAGGATCCAGAGAGCTCACATCAAAACAACTCTCATAATTCAAAACCGGGAAACACAAGAACCCCGAAGGCAAAGTCAATAAAGGATAAAACAAAAAGGCAAACCCGAAGTGCCTCGAAGAAATCCAAATAGCGAAAAGAGAAATGGTGTAAAGGACAACTTCAAAAGTCCAAGTCCAGAAGCTCGAAAACAACGTCAACATGAAGCAGCCAGACGACTTCAAGACAAGGAAGATGAATCCGAGAGAAGACGCAAGTTGCAGCTTTGGTCACCCATTTAGGCTCCACATACCTCAAATATCCCTCCATGATCCCGTCGTCTTTCATCACACCCTATGGCCACGTTATAAGCTCTGAAGACTTCCGACTTGATAGTTGTGTGTCCAATCACGTGAAAGTAACAGATCAAATGCGTAAATCCATCAAATATCGAATTCAATGGTCTAGAGGTTATGACCATGAGCGAGAAATGAGTGCAAACACCAACCACGTTGAGTGTTGGATAGGAAGCACCACATCAAAGCATAAGCCTCGACCCTGTGAGGATGAGACTTGTTCGCACGTTTAATCAAAGAAAATACTGGGGGCAATTGATCGGAACGATCAATTGCCATGAACTCTAGCTCAGATTGTCCTAAGGAAAAATACTGGGGGCAATTGTTGGTTCCAACAATTGCCATGACAACATCAATTGAAACCTAAAGCTTGAGCACCACCATCCCACCACAGGCATAAGCCCTTACCACCACATCAAACACCACAGGCCCACATAAGCCCTTACCTTCACTTCATACACCACACAGGCCCACATAAGCCCTTACCTCCTCACCTCCACTACACAGGCCCACATAAGCCCTTACCTGCACATCAAACACCACAGGCTCACATAAGCCCTTACCTTCACATCATACACCATACCCCACCGGCGGCATGTTCATCTCGTAGGGGATAAATTACAAGTCCCAAGTCTATAGTTAGGAGATGATAATTTCACTTTCCTTTTCACTAAACAGAATTTTCTTCAAACACTACCACGTTTGGCACCTCTTTCAACGATTTCTTGTCTTGAACAACTTTCCTTTAAACACTTCGGTTTCATAAACCTCATCATGGCCACATTTGGCACACTCTCTTGCAATGTCTTGCTTTGGACAATTTTTGATCCTTAACATTGCCATGTTTGGCACATTTTCCAACGATTTCTTGTTTTGTACAAGTTTCCTACATACACTTTGATTGTATTTTGACATGCACATCATCATAGCCACGTTTGGCACTTTCATAATCAACTTTCATCATGATCATTTGCATAAAGTTTACCTTGCATCCGTCTGCACGAAATTCCTCATCATAGCCTAGAGATACAGATTCTCACCCCGAAGATATAGATTCTTCAGAGATACAGATTCTCGTCCCGAAGATACAGATTCTTCAGAGATACAGATTCTCACCCCGAAGATATAGATTCTTCAGAGATACAGATTCTCACCCCGAAGATACAGATTCTTCAGAGATACAGATTCTCGCCCCGAGATACAGATTCTTCAGAGATACAGATTCTCACCCGAAGATACAGATTCTTCAGAGATACAGATTCTCGTCCCGAAGATACAGATTCTTCAGAGATACAGATTCTCACCCGAAGATACAGATTCTTCAGAGATACAGATTCTCCCCGGAGATACAGATTCTTCAGAGATACAGATTCTCCCCGAGATACAGATTCTTCAGAGATACAGATTCTCACCCCGAAGATACAGATTCTTCAGAGATACAGATTCTCGCCCCGAAGATACAGATTCTTCAGAGATACAGATTCTCACCACGAAGATACAGATTCTTTAGAGATACAGATTCTCATCCATAGATATAGACTCTTCAGAGATAGATTCTCACCGTAGATTCAGATACAGATTCTCACCACAAAGATGCAGATTCTTTACAGATACAAATTCTCACCTGAGTAGAAGAACTCACCCTCAAGCTTGTCATAAGTCTTACCCACTTCCTTAGCACCTGCCACGTTTGGCACTCTCAGTCCTTAACCTTTTACACACACTTCGGAATAGGTTCCGGTCCCTAGATGCACCTAGGTCATACAAGTCATCATCACATTAAGCACATTTCACTCATTATAGGTAGTCAGCGCCTTAGAATAGTTTGACATTACTTCATCTTATAGGTAGTCAACGCCTTAGAATCGCTTGACATCATCTCATTCTCACTCATAGGTAGTCGGCGCCTTAGAATAGCTCGACGCAATCTGCATATAGGGCCTTTTAAGATCCAAAATTTTGGGGTATCACTCAGGCATCAACTAGTCTTTTCATCTTCATTACAAAGCCTAGTTGACGGGGGGCAATCTGTTATACCCAAAATTTCAACCCCCCCGGAGTGGTCTCTAAGGCATACGTGTTACAAAGGGCAAAGTGGTCAAAATGCACCAATGCAGGATTTTCCAAGGACATTCTCGGGATTTTCTATTTTTCATATGACTTGTTCATTATCTCCAAACACTTCCAAATATCATGGTCATTATGAAAGGTATTTCATGATTCTCTGATAATATTTATTCTGGAAATTTAGCTTTTAATTCATATTATAAGCTAATTTCTTTAATAATTAACACATGAAATAGCCTCAAAATAGAAATTAAAAGGTTTCCAAAATTAAAATAAAATTGTCACATGGTTACCATGACTACATACAGTCATAAACCTGAAATTATTTTATTGGGAACCTTATCCCAAAATTTAAAAGAGAAATTCAATCATTTTTACAATTTTCTCTCTCCTCTGGAAAATACCGAAATCAAAACAAAATGTCATGAAATTTTAACACAAGATAGAGGATGATTTTTAGAGACTAATTCCGTTGGAATTTCGTTATTTCGACTTTCCAATAATTAGTTATGAATTATGGGAGATTCCATATTGTGAGATTTTTATCTAATTGATTATTTATCAAACTAACCCGATTCCAACTCTCAAAATTCCTAAAAATCATTCTTTACCTTCAGTTAAATTTTCATAATTTTTATCGGCTTGAAACATATTCTAAAAAATCAGATTCTCTTAGAGCACAAAATCAGTCTTTTAGATAAAGATCTTGCTCTATCAATTTGACCATGCTCTTTCTATAAAAGGACCCCCCAAGAACGAACTAGGGCAGAGGAGATCATCCCCATAGTCAGAAAACACAGCCGTCCACTTGCCTCCCACGTTTTCAACACTCCCAACACCGAAACTCTGCCGAAATCACCCCAAAATCACCAAAAACACATTCGTTCTTCTCCCATTGAACTTCCAAGCATCAAAACACCACAAATACAGAACCAAAATGTGCTTAACAACACAAAGAAGAAGAGGTCAGAAGCTCGGGTCAAAGTCGAACCGGATCGGCCACCAACGAGGCTTTCAGAGATTCCCGACGTGAAGGAACAACAAGTTTTCGAAATCAAAACAGGGTAAAAACCAAATTCTCTAACCCTTCTGGTCTAAATACACTTCTGGTTGAAATTGCTAACCGAATTGACTTTTCTTTGCTTCTGAATTAAGGTTTGTTTGCGTTTCTGTCCACTAACTTGTTCAATAAGTTTCGTCCTTAATTCGTAGTCAAATTGAAAACTTTTGATCACTAACATGTTTAGAATCTTTCAGGCTACGTACCCATAAATTTTGAGCCAAAAACACCGCCGGGAACAGCCTTAACGCCGCCGTCCGAGGTCGGTCCGCACCCACGGACGCTATGTCCGGGGTCCCGGACGCTCTGTCCGAAAGCCGGACGCCCCCGGACGGTGGCGGGATATTTTTATTTTCAAAAGTTAGGGTTTTATAAAACATGTCCGGGCCCACGGACGTCCTGTCCGTGGCCCCGGACTTTTCAAAATCTCGTTTCTGTTTAAATTTGACCTTTTTGTGTAATTAGGTTAACTGGGGTCCGTGGGTTCGGACATTAGGTCCGTGGCCACGGACGGAATAAATATTTGACTTAATTCTGCCTCAGAAACCCTAGCTTAGGTAACTTTCAATGTCACTTTAATTTTCTGTCAAAAAACGTTAAAAAATAAAAAAAAACAGAAGCGCGCACCTAGGTTAAAACAACTTTGTAGAAAGCCGTAAACGAACCAAGTAGAGGAAAAACGACCTAGGAAGGGTAATGAAAGTAATTGAACCCTAAATAAGTCGAATATCAAGCCCCCGAACCCGAACTCTCCTTTCCTAATTTGGTCTAGGTTAAAATTAGGTGGCGACTCATAATAGGTTCCAGTGAGCTAGCTTAGGTTTTAATAATTATTGTTATTAACATAGTTATTAATCTTAGGGTATAAGTGGACCTAAAACCCGATTAGATCCTAATCAACTTAATCCACATAGGATAAGGGTTTAAAATCGAGGCTCACAGTATCTCCACACCTAGTTAGTGGTTAACCTTTCCATAACTGTTCACTTAGGTAACTGTAGTTAGGTTTCCAAACTCGGTATATCCCTAAGCTCGGTATTCTAGTCATCAGAGCGATACTTCGCTCTGATACCACTTTTTGTAACACCCCTACTACGCACATAACATTTCTTGAAATCACAGCGGAATTTAAACAACTAAACAGTATCTAAACGATTGGTGCTACAACGCCGTCAACCACCCACGTGGTTAACAAGGCTGAATAAATACAAGTGTACCGGTCTGATGATCAGACTCCCGAGCATAGAACTAATAACCATATATACATTAACATAATACCGAGTGTTTACTTACATCCTTTACTGTATACTGTCACTGTAAACTGTTCACAACCAAAATATATAACACCACGGGAGCACAGGCGCACCCCGGGCCAACATCCAAAAGTAATCAAAAATAAACCTGCATCCTAGAATCTAAAGCCATTCCGCTTCTTCGATCCTCATCCTGTAGTAAGAGAAATATGGAGCCCCCGAGGGGGTCAGCAACCCTTGGCTGGTATGGTTAACGCGCAGCCCATCGGCTACCGGGATGCGCGCAACTAATTGTCATGATGACATGGCATTCATTTTAAAACACACAACTTATACATATATATCATAGCATGGGTATTGTACACAACATCACACACATCACACAAGAACAATTCCTTTTAGGAAGAGAACCAACACAGTTAATCCCCATAGAGAGCCTAGAGAATGTTGCCATGCTCATGCTAAGCTCGTTACATAACTCGCTACCGTCCTGTTAGATTGAACGGATAACTTAACACAAGGTGCCTCGGATATAGTGATCCAAGCCCACCGAAATAACACATAGTATGCCCCTGTGGCCCGACGTGAGTCAGTAAAATAGCCTTGGTTATGCTAAAGGGAAGGTTGGAAACCAAATTGGAAAACAACCATAACATACAAAGAGAATCGAACCGGTTATGACATCGACTCCCATACTCACACGCGTGGCCGGAACAGACCGGACTCCTCACTTCCCCCGTTAGCACTTGTTAGCAGTTCATTATTGAACTCAATACACAATTCACAATTATAAGTCGAGTCTTGTTAGACACACACAAGGGAAGAGAGAGTCATACTTAACAACATAATAATATTTAACAACTGTAAACTTTTTACATGGTTTAATCTTACAAAGTCATAAACACACAGAAAAACAAACAACACACAAGCCGGTGTAAACCGGTAGGCAACAGACTGCAAGAAAACCATACCTTGGTCCTTGCCTCGATTTGTTTCCACCGTAGGTCACTCCTATACATGATTCAAGAATGTCGGTTAATTAACTTACTTAACTTCAAATTTACTAAGTGTTTAACATGATTATTTGACATGTTTAAATGTCTACCTTACCCTAGGTTACCTTCATTATACCCCTAGGGTTAACTACATAAGTCACATTCTTTTCTGTGTTTTTTTTTACAAGTTTTGGTCCGACCGACCTTACCGACCGACCTTGCACAAGGTCGGTCCATTCCAGAACATATTTCCGTCAAAATTTTCTACTCCGACCGACCTTGTAAGTTCGGTCGCATGTTCGGTCCATTCCCGAGAGTTTCTTCCCTTTGAAAATTCAGCCCGACCGAACTTGCCAAGTCCGGTCCCATGTTCGGTCGATTCCAGAAACTTAATCCGTACACAAAATACAAGCCCGACCGACCTTGCAAGTCCGGTCCCCAAGGTCGGTCCATTCCAGAAGCCAATTCTCGCAGGGTAAACTGGGCTCGACCGACCTTGCAAGTTCGGTCTGCCCCAGACCCTTGTTTTCCATTTCTCATTTAACTCCAAACTTCACCCCATATATCCTAGTACACCCTAACCTCATTTGGGCACTTCAAACACACCTTAAGACATCCTTAAACACTCATAAAACTCCTTTTCTAATTCCTTAAACCTTTACTCATTTCTTCCCAAAATTCCTAATACTTATGTTATCTCCTCCTTAGTTTTCCAAGTGGTGTTTCATACCTATGATAGCTACTATCCCAAAATGCTTTCTCCTCATTTTAACATCATCTCCCAAGCATCTTTTCTTACCACTTAAACCCTAGTTTATGTCTAAGTCCCTTTGTTTACCTAGAACACCTTAAGACATTATTTCTCCTCTTGCAAAATACTTAAGCATTTCCAACATTTCTAGTTCACCAAACCTTATGTAAACACTTAGAACTTCTAGCTTCTTACCTAAATTTTGACATGGATTCTCCTAGAACATTACTAAGCCAAAACACATTGTTTTCTCCACTAAGCACACAAGAACACCTAAATTCACCAAGAACACTCTCACACACAAAGTTTCACCAAGTTTACACTACATCACAATATAGTGCATAATTTAAATTGCATGGCACTTAGGCCCTTGAAATGCATGGCTCTTAGGCCCTTAAAGTGCATAACTCTTAAACACTGAATTTCCACAATATATATGCCTTTAACCTGCAATTACAATAACAACACATATGTCCTTTTACTAGTCTTCTTGAGAACATCTCACTAGGTCATTTACCATTTGCTCTTTAGGTAGTTTTAACAAGTATTATAAGCTCATTTCTCCTAAGGCATTAAACATATTAGGTTAGCATGTTTACCTCTTTTCACACAAACTTCTTTCTTGTTTAAAATCGGCTAGGTACTTGATTCCTTGTCAACTACTAAACAATATACAAGCAATGTAATGAGTATACAAGCTCCAAGCTTAAACTCAATGTAAACCCTAGTTTTTACATTGTTTCAAAAACATTAATGTAGTTATTTTACCTTGGTCTTTGAAGAGAGTTTGAATATCTATCAAGAGAGGACTCCACCTAGTCCATGAAAGGTTGGAATGAAGCTAGAACAAAGTCACACAAAGAGTGCCATTAATGGGTATTTTCGGTCAAGGTAAAAACATGGAGGAAACATGATTTTTCTTTGAGATTCCTTACCTAGAAGCAAAGGAGAGTAATAATATGTAGAAATGTAAGCTCAAGCTCCTTCAATGGTGGAACTCCATGGCACCGAAATGGGGCTTTTGAAGTTTTGAGAAGATAGGAATGAAGAGCTTGATGAGACTAAGAGAATGGTGGTGTTTGTTTTTGATTTGGTTAAGTGAGCTAGAAATAACAAGAGATCAAAGATGGAGTTTAATGGTGGTGGTGTGGTATTACCGTGGAAGAGAATGAAGAAGAGAGGTTGAAGAGAGCATGAAACCGTGTGAATGCAAGGAAGAAGGGAGAAATGAAGGTAAACTTGCTTTTAGAAGATATTTGTAGTTATAAAGTAAAAAACACTTTAGTTAGTCACATTTATTTACTTAATATGTTAACAAGAGAGTGGTGGTCACCACACTTAAGAAAACCGGCCCCCAATAGTACTTAGGGGTATTATAGTCTTTATTTGTCAATTTAATTACTTATACAAACATATGTTACAAACTAGCTTATTAAAATCACTATTCATAAAAACAAGGCACTTAGAAGTGAAATTTTTTATTTCCCATTGATATAGACTTCCAAATGTGATACTATATAGTACAGATGTTAATTAAAGAGTAATGATGGACATTTAGCCATTCAAAACTCATTTACAAGACAATTTTTCAAAAATGTGCTTTAAGACTCCTTAAAGCACATTTTGTGTTTTAACTTGTTTTCAAGCTTGGTTTTCTTTGCTAATTGGTTTAATATATTCATTAGTATATAATAAGGTCTTGGTAAGTTCATTAGGTCTTAACCAAGCTTATCCCAAGCTTAGAGCACATTTTGGCTCTTATTGACCTTAAAGCACATTTTGTGTTTTCTATTGTTTAAATTTGTTTACTAATGTTTCTAAGACTCTTTTTAGTCTTAACATACCATATTTAGGTGTTTAAACAACATACTAAGGTTTGGGGTATTTCAGTGCAGCTTAGCTCATCATTGTACTGCTTCTGCATATTATCCACAATCATCAGGAACTATTCTTGCTCATCCATCTGAAAAGGTTGGAATCGTTTCCCTGACTATCTAAATTGGCCTAACTCTCCCTTTCCTAGACTCTCACTAGCGTTTCGTCGAATTACCAGGTTTGCTTAGACGGGATCACACTTAGAGAGAATTCGCAGTAAGATTAGAGAACAAGACAAGAAGATGCTCAAGTATTGATAGTGTGTTTATTTTCATGGGGGTGAACCCTTATTTATAGTATTTTCCTTATGATCCCTATCGCTGCTAACCTGTCAATCCATGTATCTTTCCAGGCTGCAGTTTTGTTACTACAAAACTGTAAAGTATCAAAGATGTGACCGGTTACAAGCAGCCGGTCACTTTTTACATATCTTTTACCTTAGATGACCGGTCGCCTCTCTGTGCTTATTTCTCGCTATTCGACCAAACACATGCGCCCGATCGTTATCTATGCCTATTTCTTGCTTTACGACCAGTCGTTGGCGCCCGGTGGCTGTCCTTGCTATTTTAAGCGATGATTCCTTGGCCTTCTCTTAGCTCATTGGTTTGTCTCGTTTTTCCCCGCTTCATCAGTCCCACAAGTTCCACTTTTTTGAAAATTTGAAGAGAAAAAAGTAGAACTTCCTGAAATAGTCGTGGTTGATCTAGAAATGCGTTTTTGCCCCCATCCTTCCCTAGTCTCACAAGTTCTTTTTCTTTGCAAAGCTAAGAAAAGGAACTTACTTCCGCTCATGCCAAGCTCGTGCCCTACGAAACCTTGGCGGCGTGCGCGTGCTTATTTTAAATGAGTAATGTGCAGATTTTCTGCTTTTTCTGCAAAAAAGGTGATTTTCGTACTATTTGTTATGTCCAATAGAATTTTGAGAGAGGGAATTTTTACCTCCTTATATTTCAGAAGGCCCATTCTTTTCTCTTTCCTCGCATTCTCTGTAACTACTTCTAACTCTTTCAACTTCCAGCCTTCGTCATAGTTATTTCCTTCCTTTCTTATGCTTCTTCACACCTTGCAAGATTTTACCTTTAGCTCTATGAAAAATAGGGGTAAGAATCTTGTTCCCGCCTAGGAGGCATTTCAAGGCACCAAGACTGGTAAGAGCTTTCGTTCCACTTTGCTTCCTCCTAACCACCCTTTTGCCGAAGGTCGTCGGTCCTTCCCTTCTTCTCTTGACGTATCTTCCTTAGATACCATCCTAAAGGACGTTACAGTCCCATTTGGCACTCGAATATATGTCCCCTCTACTGATTTCTATCCCTATGACGATTTCGGCTTAGGATATGGGGTATATTTTGAATTTTTCCTTTGGAGCATGTCAATCCTGCCCCATCCTTTTGTTCTTGGCTTTCTTATCCGTCGATGAGGCACTCTCACTCATCTTTACCCCAAAGTTGTAGCCTATCTTCATGCCTTTGTCGCTCTTTGTGCGGAGAACACAATTCACGTCGAGCCGGCCGATGTTGTTCAATTCTTCACTACCTGAGTCGACCCCAATAGTCTAACTATTTTTGCCAAGGCTGGCTTCTCTCTTTTTTACTATAAGAAGGCGTCTCCCGGATGGAATTCTAGTTGGTTTATCAACGTTCCTCCTTACAACAGCTTTTTAGGAGTCCCGCATTGCCCCTTTTTCAAGAAAGGGCAACTGTGCAGTCCACCAGCACCCAACTCAAAGATTCCTATCTCCTGACACCTTAAGGCACTGAACCGTGAATAGGTGCGTGTCGAGGCATTCTTCACTAACACGCGGCTGGTCTCGCTAAAGAATTCAAAGAATAAGTAACCTCCCTTCTTTTAATTTTCTTCCTTATCCTCTGCTTCAATAATTTTGTTCTTATTTTTGTTGCTTTGTTTCATAGATTTTCCTCGAAATGGAGACAAAGTGGGCCCATTCTACAACTAGAACTTTGTCGTCTTCAAAGTTTGAGACAAGAAAGTTGATTACTATGCCTTCATTGACGTCATCGAGGTCATAGCTAAACGCTTGATTGGAGAAGGTCCTGTCTCAAAGAAAAGATAGAGAAGTGAAAGCGAAAATGACTTGACAAAGAAGAAACAAAAAGATAAAGTTAGGGAGTCACCAGAATTGGCGAATACTACCTCTCTGCCAGGTACATGGCACACGGTCTAGAGTTTGGGCGCCGTGTGTTTCTTCCTCTCACTCCTGGGTCCGGTTTAAACCTTAGCCTTCACGCGGGCTAGGAATCCGGGCATCTAACCCCAATTTCTACTTTGTCCCCTGATTTAACGGGTTATTTTTCCTCAGATCCAACCCACGGCCTTGCTCTAGAGGAAGGAGCTTCAGTTCCCAACCCTCAAGCTAAAGGTGCCCAACCTTCCTTCCGTACTTTTTCCCTTTTGTCGTTATACGTTTACTTATTGCCTTTGTGTGTTTCTCTTCTTTTTTAGCCCCAGCTACTGCCGCAGACGTTGCGACCGTTCGTTCTCCACTTGTTGTTGCCGCCCAAGAAGCTTACCTGAAGAAGCTTAGCAAGAACGCTGTAACGAAACCGAAAGAAAGGAGAAAGTACCTGGCAAGAAGGTCAACATTTTGGACATGCTCGACCTTGATGCCATTGATGGGAGAAGTAATCCTGCAACAGAGGATTCTGATCATCAGGCCGTGACGAAATATTGGGTGGTTCCAAAGGATCCCGAACTTCAAAGTAAGATGAGAGAAGACTATATTGCTTCTTCCTTAACGCCTTCGCCACCAGTAAATGAGTCCTTCTACGGTTCTTCTGACAAGAACGGGTGGTTCTACCATCGTGGCCGGCCCACGCCGATCATATGTGTGACCTGCCTCTCCTACTTTGACCTCTGAAAGGATGCTATCAAGAGGTCAAACTCTCCTGATGATATCTTTGCGCCCTTGTGTACCGTTACAGCTGCTAAGGAGAGATTGAGAATCGGGGATGGCGGAGCAGACGCCATTATGCACCATTCTATCCCCCTTAAAGAGGGCTTGACTACTTGTGGCAGTCAACTTTTCGGGTTTGCACTTTTTTATAAATTTTGCTTTTATGTTTTGCTTACCCCGCTTTCGCTTATGCACATGTGTTGTTTTTTTAGACAATGGCCATGGCCCAGAATGTAGAAGTCTACACCAACAAAATGAAGTCTCAGCTTCGATACGAGGAAAGTCGGGCCAACAATGCTCAAGAGGAGCAGCAGATCTCTTGGGCCTCACACAATAGCTACATTGACACCGTGAATGATGAGATAGCTACCCAGGTGAGACGATGGACTACAACTTTAAACCTGGAGCTGCAAAAGGCTTGGTTGGAAAGTACCCGTCAAAGCGATTACTACGAGGCTCAACTAAGAAAATTGCTGGATGGGATCTTCACCCTTAAAAACCGTGTTCAACCTCTAGAGACCGAGGCGGCCTCTTTGAAATAGGTATGGATTTGTTTTGTCCTAGTAGAAAGTGACCTGTCGTAAAATCTTTCTGACTTGGAGGTTTAATTGGGCCAGGCTTGAGTTGTGCACGACCAGGAGAAAACTGTACTTTCTCATGAGAAAGCTATCCTTGTAGAAGCAAAGGCTGCTTTTGAAAAGAAGAATGCCGCGCTTGAGGAAGACCAGCCTTGTTCGAGAAAATGCCACTCTTGTAGAAGTGAAAGCCATGCTCATTCAAGAGAATCACCCGTTGGCAGAGGAAAAACCCACTCTAAAGAGTAGGTGAGGGCTGCCCATGAACAAGAAAAGGTTATTCTTATCCGAGATTATATAGCACTGGCAGAAGAGAAGGCCGTTCTGGAGGAGAAGGTTAAAAATATGGAGAGCTCCCTATTGCTCCTTCGGGCTGAGAATGCAAAATTATCAAAAGAGAAGGCTGCTTTTGAAGAGCGAGTGAGGAACGTCCATGAGAAGGAGAAGACCGCGCTCATCCTGGACAACACCACTCTAGTGGAGGAGAAAACTGCCCTTGAGGAGAAGGTCAAGAACCTGGAGAGTTCCCTGTCTTCCCTCCAATCTGAAAGTATAAAGTTAACAATAAAAGGTATATAGAATTTCCCCCTTTTATTTTCCCGGAGGGGACCTTCCTTGTATTGTGAAGAAGTCTAGATCTGAAGAGAGCATTTGTGATAGGATCGGGGTGCTGACCGAGTAGGTCTGAGGTGTTAGTCTCAGACCAACTCTGCTTAGAGATAAGTAATTGCCAAGGAGATAATGTAGAAGCTTTTTGTGTAAAATTGACAAGACAGGATTTTGCTTGTATTGAAATTCGAAGTGAACTACAACCTAGCTTCCTATCTTGGGATTCGACAGAGGTAGTCTGTCTAATCCAATACTCGCTCTACTCTAGAAGTAAATCAATACGGAATGAGGAGTAAAGGGAGCGTTTTGTGTGCTCTATAGGTAATAAATACCTAAGCTGAAGTGACAAAGTCACATTAAGATCTCACGAACATGATATCTCTCTCAATATGACTCTCTCTCTAGGAAATTTGGAAGTGAATGCTCCAATGATTACAAATGACTTCTAGGTGCTTAAATACTGATAATACCCAAGGTTTTCACTTCCATAACGTGTAAACTGATGTTTCCACGACGTCCCACAATCTCCCACTACGCATTGGGCAGGAAATATCTCAATAGTTCTGCAGTGGGACTCGTTCTGGTGCTCTTTAACCTTGACCGCCTTGATTTTGAAGCTGGTTATATGTGAACGTGTGTAGCAGTTATTTCCTTGCATTTCTCCATGTTTTAACAGTAGAGGTTCGCTTCCTAGCTTCAAGAACGTTTCAGGAGAATATTATGTCACAGAACGACTCCTTGTGCAGGCAGACTCCTTCGTCGCCCAGAGTTGCTCTGATGCTATTATCAGTGAGACTTCTTCTGTCACCAAACTTGCTCTGTTGCCATTATCAGCAAAACCTTGGGTTCCAACAATTTTCCCCCTTTTTATTGATGATGGCAAAGGGAACCGACTCAGTCAAGATGAGATAAAGTTCCCCCTTAAGTTGAACATCATTTATAAGTGAGATGAATGCAAACCGCTTGACAGATCGAGTCGGTTGACAACCAAACTACGTCTATCGTTACTCTTTATGTGTGTGCAGGCTCCGGATGACTTGTTCTCTGCAGTGGGAGTTACTGTTCACTAAACTCAAACTCTCTTTGACTTGGTCTCTTTTCGTTGCATCAATTCTTAGACCGACTCTTGCTGGCAGCTAAGCTTTGGCAATCTTTAGCAAAACTTGAATATCTTCATACATTTTCCCTTTTTTGCTGATGATGCCAAAAATCACTCCAGTGAATCCCGTGGCAAGAGTTAACCTGCAAAAACGACATACAAGCAAAGCAAGCTTGGAAGAACTAGCCTCACTGACTGATTCCCCCTTAGTCCAATATTCCCCCGAAGTTTAAGCATGTCATTTAAGACAAGACCAGTAAGAAAAAAGCATAATAGAATTAAACTAAGCTTAAACAGAAACAGCCTGCTTGACCATCAAGCAGGGTAAAATCCATAAGTGCAATTTAAGTCTTCCTACCACCAAAAACATTAATTCGTCTTCCTAAGAATGGGATTCACCGCTTTCCCCTTTTTTGACATCATCAGGCAAAACAGGGTGAGTCTGCCTGACATCTAAAAGCAATCACATGGCTAAATAGCCAACCGACAAAGTCTGCCAAAGTTTAATAAAAAACACCGCCAAGATAAACAAAGTTTGAGATAGGTTAAAAGTATGGTAAGGGGTGTAGGCTAGGAAATGGGGTGAGGGATTTGGTCTGCATCTTGGTATTGACCCATTCATTGTGAATATCAAGAGAGTGCAAGATGTGGCAAACCGTGGTAGTGAAGCGTATTAGCCAAAGTATTCATACCCATATGTGCAAGCTAGCGTTGCTGTGAAGCGTAAACCAAAGTCACGCAAGTTCAACTCTTGGAAGTGGTGGCTGGAGCAAGAGTACGTCTTTTTCAAATTGAATATAAGCTGAAGAGACGATTGGAATTTGCTTTGTTTTAGCCTTCTCGTGGGATTTCTGTCTTTCTTTTTTTTCTCTTCCTTTTTTTTAGAAATTCACTTCAACTGATGAAGTAGGGAGTGTTTGATGATTTTATCTCTAGGTGGTTAATTGAACTCTAGCATTATCTCTTGGTTGAATGAAGGTAAGGGGTTGTGATGGACTTAGGTGGTAAGATAGATAGTGGGTTTTGCTTCAGTGGTAGTGGCGGTGGGTTTGGTAGGAGTGGCAAGGGCTTCAACAGAGATAGTAGAGGAGCCGGTGATGGTTTGTTTTGCTTGAAGGGCTACGAGTTGTAGGATCAAAGCTTGGAGTTGTTATAGGTCGAGGGTGAAAACTTTAGGAGTGGTAAAAGTTTGGTTAGTGGCCATGGCAAAAATTATAAAGAAAAGGTTGGAGCTTGGGCAAGGTAGGTTGGGTAATCGACTAGGGTTGTAGGATAAGGTGGTGAGTTGGCCATTAGTGATGTTGGACCCAAAGTGGATGGGATTTTTGTGTGGTGAGACGGCAATGGGAGACTTAGTGATGGTTTCAGGAGTTAGGATAACAATAGTGTCTTGTTTGAAGGATTTTCAGCTTTGAGTAGGAGAGTGAGTAGGAGTGGTATGAGGGTTAGCAGAATTTGTGCTTTGGGGTCGTGGGATGGTTGAAGTGGGTGCTTTGGTTGAATTGGTAAAGAAAAACTTGGCGGGATTTCAATAAACATTTGTAGACAAAGTTTAGTTGAACTAGTTAACCAAGGAGAGTATGGTGCCAGAGAGACTATACCTGAGTACCTAGCCTCTGCCTCCGTGAGGGAGAGGCGATACAACCACCCTCAGTCAGAATGAGTCATGCCATGGTGTGTGCGAAAAGGCTTAAATGCAACCACGTGTGATGCCTTGGTGATGATATCAGTAAGCTAGGGTCTGAGGAAACATAGTTAATTAGATTAAGTTCATCTCCACATGATCTCGTAACAAAGGAGAACTCAAGTATATAAATTTAGTGCGAGCATGAAATTTAGAGAATTTGACGACTTTGTTGGTATTATCATACATAATGGTAACGTTTTGATCAAAAATACAGTAGTCTTCAAAGTACTTGAAGCTAGAGCGAGTCAGCTTGCTTTCTGCACAAGATTCACAGAGATAGTCGGCTTGTTTCTGCACATGATTTATACCGAGTTTGTTTGCTTTTTGCACGTGATTCTCATATATATATATCGGATATTCATATCAACACGTGCCATATTGCCTTAAAATCACCAGTATTAGAGTCATAAACCATATTTCCTTACGATCACGAGTGATAGAATCATAAATCTTATAACACAAGATTGGAGAAATCACAAGTTTGAGAGACACTTGAACGACTATGTCCAAAAACAGCAACTAAGTTAACATTTTTAACTTTAAATAAAGATTGGTTACCAATGGAGCCAATTCTTATGATTTTTTTGTACATGTTGTCTCTAAAAGGTTCTATCCAGAAACTAAGAGCCATGGTTTCCGAGCCACTCTATCTGTAGAAAGCTACTGGTTAGTTTTAGGAACCCAGATGTACTTGGGTCCCCTTTTAGACGATAATGAAGAATTACTATAGTAAACATCACGAGCTTCGACAATTGTAGACACACAAGATATATTAAATGACAAATCATGACAAAGTTTATTACTAGAAGAGTCTGTGTGACCTTCATAACCACAATATCTGTAAATTTTCATCACAGAAGGAGACTCACTTACCTAATCATGAGCGGTTTTCTCACCATTGTGAGCCATCAAGCACATCAAACTGGTGGTGCCTGACTCAACCTTTTCTGAGTAGGAAATTTCTGCCATCTTGAGAGATTTTTCAGCCAACACAGGCTCTGATACCATTGATAGGATCGGGATGCTGACCGAGTATGTTTGAGGTGTTAGTCTCAGACCAACTCTGCTTAGAGATAAGTAATTGCCAAGGAGATAATGCGGAAGCTTTTTTTGTAAAATTGACAAGACAAGATTTTGCTTGTGTTGAAACTCGAAGTGAATTAAAACCTAGCTTCCTATCTTGAGATTCGATAGAGGTAGTCTATCTAATCCAACTCGCTCTACTCTAGAAGTAGATCAATACGGAATGAGGAGTAAAGGGAGTGTTTTGTGTGCTCTATAGGTAATAAATACCTAAGCTGAAGTGACAAAGTCACATTAAGATCTCTCGAACATGATATCTCTCTCAATATGACTCTCTCTCTAGGAAATTTGGAAGTGAAAGCTCCAACGATTACAAATGACTTCTAGGGGCTTAAATACTGATAATACTCTGCTTCCATAATGTGTAAACTGATGTTTCCACAACGTCCCACGATCTCCCACTACGCATTGGGAGAGAAATATCTCAACAGTTCTGCAGTGGGACTCGTTCTAGCGCTCTTTAACCTTGACCGCCTTGATTTTCAGAGCTGGTTATATGTGAGCATGTGTAGCAGTTATTTCCTTGCATTTCTCCACGTTTTAATAGTAGATATTCGTTTCCTAGCTTCTAGAACGTTCCAGGAGAATATTATATTGCAGAACGACTCCTTGTGCAGTCAGACTCCTTCGTCACCTAGAGTTGCTCTGATGCTATTATCAGTGAGACTTCTTCTGTCACCAAACTTGCTTTGGCCATTATCAGCAAAACCTTGGGTTCCAACAATTTCTAATCCTGGTGATGGGTCGGCTGTTAAAGAAACTTAGATAGTATGTAGTTAGACCGCAAAGGTTTATGCCTTTAGGAGACCATATTCTTGTAACCCTTTTTTAAGACTTTATATAGTTACCTGCCCTTTGTTATAACTGCGGCGCTGTTATACCTAAAATTTTGACCCTCGGGAAAGGGCTCAAGCTCACTAATGCGAAGACAAGGGCAAAACGGTTAAAATGTACCAAGAAGGGATTTTCCAAGGACATTCTCGGGACTTTCTATTTTCATATGACTTGTTCAGCATCTCTAAACATTTTCCAAATACCATGGTCATTATGAAAGGCGTTTCTTAATTTCCTAGATGATATTTATTTAGGAAATATAGCTTCTAATTCACATTATAAGCTAATTAACACATGAGACAACCTCAAAATAGAAATAAAAAGGTTTCCAAATATTAAAATTAAATTGTCACATGTTTATCATGACTACATGCAGTCATAAACCTGAAAATATTTTATTTGAAACCTTAGCCCAAAATTTAAAAGAGCAATTCAAACATTCCTAAAATTTTCTCTCTCCTTTGGAAAATACCCAAATCAAGTTCAAATATCATAAAAATTTAACACAAGATATAGAATGATTTATAGAAACTACCACCATTAGAATTTAGTAATTTCGACTTTTCAATCGTAAGTTAAGAATTATGGGAGATTCTAGATTGTAAGATTTTTATCTAATCAGTTATTTATCAACCTGTAGAATATCATAAAAATCTTCCGTTATCTTTAGTTAAAATATCAGAATTTTGATCGACCTGTAGAATATTCTGAAAAATCAGATTCTCTTAGAGCATAAATCGGGGTTTTAGATAAAAAAATTGTTCTATCAATCTGGCCATGCTCTTTCTATAAAAGGACCTTCCCAAAAATGACCTAGAGCAGAAGAGAACATTCCCATAGTCAGAAAACACAGCCGTCAACCTTCTCCCCACGTTTTTACACTTCCAAGCCTCAAATCAATACTGAAACTCTGCTGAAATCACCCCGAAATCACCAAAAACACATTCTTTTTTCTCCCATCGAACATCCAAGCACCAAAACACCAAAAATACAGAACTAAAATGGGGTTAACAACACAAGGAAGAAGGGGTCAGAATCTCGGGTCGAATTCATTCTGGAACCGATCCTGATGAGGCACCGAAAGATTCCCGACGTGAATAATCATCTTGAATTTGAAGGTAAAATGGGTGGGAATTTTACTTTTCTAACTCCCCACGACTTTATTAGCATCCTCTCAAAATTCGGATTCAAACCAACTCTTTTCGGCTTCTGAATTGTTATTCGCTTTTGTTTCTGCCTTGTTACTTGTTCAATAAGTTTCGACTTTAATTCGTAATAAAATTGAAAATTTCAATCACTAACGCGTTAAGAATCTTTTAGGCTATCTACCCATAAAATTTGAGCTAAAAACACCATCAGGAACCACCAGAACGCCACCATTCGAGGGTGGTCCGTGCTTGTTGATTGTCCGGTGTCCCTGACATCCAGTCCGTGGCCACGGACACCCCCGGACCGCGGTGGGAATTTAGTTTTCAAATGTTTTACTTTTCTAAAATTCCGGGCCCACGGACGCCAAATCCGTGGCTTTGGACTCTTCAATTTTTCATGTTTCTGCAAATTTAATTTTTTTTCCTAACTAGGTTAACTAGGGTCCGTGGGTTCGGACATTAGGTCTGTAGCCACGGACAGAACAAAATTTCACCAAATTTGAATTCTGAAACCATAGTTTAGGTATCTTTAGTTTTGAAATACCCCGAATATTAATTACTTCAATTAATAAAGAATTAATTAAATAAAAGTAATTAATGAGAGATTGAGGAATTAAAGATCCTTACATAAGAAAAAAAATAACATAATATTCAAATAAAACCTAAGTTGTTAGGAAACATTAACGAAGCCTAAAACGACCTTAAAGGGGTTTAGAAGAATAAATGTAAACGAAAATAAAATTAATCATTTTACATTGGAAAACATGTCAAAAATATTTAAGAAGTGAAAAAGAGGTATTAAACACCCCAAAGGTTATTTGGGTAATTTTAGAAGCATTGGAAAAGTAGTTAAATAGTCAGAATAAAAGACGTTACATTTTCACCTAAAATGGTGAAACGCAAACCGATTAGAAATTAAATGCCAATTAATCAAATTTAATAAATAGCAATAATAATTATTGTTTGAAAGTATAAGTTTGAAGACGTGAAAATTTTCGTCTCGTCAAAAGGGACATCGTGTTGCGAACGACATGAAAAACGGGCAAGAAACAAGCTAAAAATGACATTATAAGTGTAACGTTTAAACAAATGGGCCGACCCACCCGACATGACTGGGCCGGCCCAGTCGTTCCAATCCGCTACGGTAATACCAGCCCCAGCCAGGCTAATCAAGCCCACACCTCATTCTCTTCACTCCCATAATTGCAACTCTAACTAGCCATATGGACATACTGCTCCACGCCTCCCTTCACTCTCGATATTCACGGTATTCTGCAAACCCTAACCCCCAACTCATCTCTTCACTCACGATTTGCAAACCCTAACCTGGAACAAGGGACATACATTCTCACGCCTCTCTTCTCTCATTCTCTCCCGACGGCGCAGCACCTCTCTTCATTCTCTCGATCTTGCTTCTCTTCATTTCTCTCCTTACATGTTCGGCACCTTCTTCAACCATTAGCTGGGCAAACTATCATTCTCTTCTGGTGTCGTGCCAAATCCATGGTAAAGAGCGGCTTATTCTACATTTGTTTCGTTTTCTTCGTGAGCTCGAACTGAAATAAAGATGCATTTTTACTTCTCTCTCCTCTCTGGCAAGTATTGATGTCACAAACTGGAAGGAGAAACCAAGTGTTTAAACCTAAACATCTGAGGTAAATATTGTTCATTTCTTGCTTTGGTTCGATTCAAACTCCCGAAAACCCAATCTTAATTCCCTACCCTTCTCTATTTCGCATGAGGGAACCGGCCGAGACTTGTCCTCCATAGCCGGATCTGAGATGAAAACCGTGGGCAACTAACCCGAAAACAATGAAAGAAGACCCTAACCAAGGAGGCCGAAAATCTGAGAGCAAAGAGTCAAATTCTAGAGCATCAAAATCGAAGGTTTAGCCTTTGTACTTTTGTTACAATTTATCGTATTTTTATTTTCTGTAAAACCTGAACACAGAAAGAGTTACTGGATGTTATTCTAGATCCAAAAACTTAGTGTTTCGGTGGTTTAGATTAGTGGGAATTTAGGGTTGTGATTGTGTTATGTGAAAAAATTTGGGTTAGACTCAATATATACAGATTCGCAGAATGAGGACTTTGCTTGAGAATTTCTAAGTAAATTGAAAATTAGGATTTGATACTCACTATGGATTTTGGTTGGGTACAAACTATAATACGTTTGATATTGTGATGAATTCGAAAGTTAGGGTTAATTTGGTTGGTTTGGTAATTTCTGGAAATTTGGGTATAAATCTTGGTGAAATGGAAATTTCAGGTTCTGGATTTGTAAATTAAGGTTTCAAAAAAATTAATTAATTGGAAAAAAAATTATAGGGTTTGAATTAATTTAGGGAAAAATCAATTTAGGGATTCTGAAATAAAATTAGGGCTTTTGAAATCAGAAATAGCGTTTCTGTATAAAAATTGAATTTGGGGTGCAATTTTGATTTAAGGAAATTTGAGGGCAAAATTCATAAAACTGGGAATTTTGAGACGAATTGGTAGTTAAAAATTTGAGGGCTACGAATTAAGGTTTCAAGAATTAATACTGGGGTGAAATTGTAGTTATGAGAAAACTGTGGGCAAAGACGTGAGTTATGGAAAATTCAGGGGTGATATGAAGATTCTGGAATTGGTCACTTAATTTGGTCAAAATCGGGAATGGATGGAAATTCAATTTGGTCAAACTGAGAATCTGGTCAAAATTGAGAATAGGTTAAATTGAGGACTTTGACAAGTCAAAATTGAAATTAGTTGGTCAAATCAGTTTAGGGTTTTTGATTTGGTCAAAATTGAAATAGGATGGTCAAAATTGAATAGGCTAAGTGAAAACTGAATTGGAGACTTTGGCTTGTCAAAATCGGTTTAGGTTAGTCAAATTATATTAGGTTTAACATTGGTTAATTGAAACTGAAATTGAAATGGGCTTAGGAATATTTTAGAATCCTAATTTTGCTAGGCCCAAATAAGGATAAGAGAATAATCTAGGCGTTTATTGGACTTAACCTAAGTTAAAGGTGAATGGAAACACCAATATTATATTTGTCCAACTTTAAGAGATTAATTAGTAAATCGGTAAATGGTAAATGAGGTAATGACATTTTAGTAAGTTTATTAAGTGGTGGACTAAAATAGTTCAAGAATATGTCCTATAAAATTAGTACTGATTTGAGATATTAATGTTAGCATTAAACATATGATAATATTATGTATAAATATTGGTGGATTAAAGGTTAGAAGGATATGGATGTATATATTCGTATAACACCAATATTTATGGGAACATACTCATATATGGAAGGATTATATTTTAAGTCATAATATAAGGGTGACCTTGAAACTTATGACAACGAACTCATAAGTATATACATATGTATATGTATATAATTTGAGAATGTGAACAATTAACCTAAAGGTTTGGAAATTATAATGGTGATTGGACTATAAAGTTAGAATTATTGGGGGATTGATATAAGGTTATTAATAATGATAACAATTATAGGAACAAATGTGTCACTATAAATACACCAAAGTTAAGCAGATGACACACACACACACACACCCACAACACACACACACCACACACACACACACACACACAACACACACACACACACACACACACACACACACACACAACACACACACACCCACACACACACACACACACACACACACACACCCACAACCACACACACCCACACACCACACACCACACACACACACACACACACACCACACACACACACACACACACCCACACACACACACACACACCCACACACACACACACACACACACACACACACACACACCACACACACACACACACACACACACACACACACACACACACACACACACACACACACACACACACACACACACACACACACACACACACACACACACACACACACACACACATATTAGTAAACTAAAGATAAGGAGGAATAGGTCATACTAGATAAAAGAGGAATCAACTTATAAGATATAGTATAATTGAATTCGAATTTCAAGGCTGAAAATTACTTGGCTAAATAATGTAACGCCATTAAGGATTTTAGTAATTAATAAAACTTATATATGATACGTATAATATAAAGATTATGATTGAATTTTAGAATATGGTCTATAATGTTATAAATGTTACATAATCTTAGTATTTTAATCCTAATATGGATTTGTGTAAATAACACAATTAAGTGAGGTTAATTACCTTATATAAAATGATAAGTTATATCATTGAATAAATGAGTTTTATAATCCTTATATATATAAGAGTATATGAAGTGAATGGATTATATGATATGGTTGGGAACCATATAATATTAAATAAGAGAGGTTATAAGATGGGAAGATAAATTATAACACATTAGATATAAAGTTCTTATGTTAAAGTATAACATATTAAATGGTGAGTGGATTATATAATACAATGGTTATAATGTGAATTATATTAACTTATGTACTTGGATAAACTAACCAAGTCAACATAATTAGCCAAGTCAATTTAATTGACCAAAGAGGTCAAGTTGACCAACTCATAACTTGAAAGAGAATAAAGGTTTATAAGTCAAGGATATAATTAACATATAGTAACGAACTATATGGATGTGTGTATTATATAAAGATAATAAACCGATGAATAAATGAGATGGGTTATTTGGATTAAATCCTAAGTAGTAAATAAATACTACATTAATTACAATATAATTAGGGGATGATTTAACTAATCCCAAACCGTTTAAAACCTGGATGATAAACATGGAACAATCCCGGGGTAATTACTAGGGGAATTAGTGACTAGTCGGGATACCGAATTAGTCTGTATTATAGAGAGCTAATATGTAGTTGGTATTCCAGAGTTGAGTGCATTAGAAGACATGCGCTAGATGACGAGCTACAAGGGTACCGGACGAGCGTGAATCTTTAGACTAACGATTATTATGGTGAACGGCATGTGGACGGTGAGGTCTGAATTGACCTGAGGAAGGGTTTAGACATTATTGTATGTTTAAGAATGTTGTGTGTATGCTTATGTGCATGTTAGTGTGAATTAAGAATGTATACGTGATTGTTTATCTTGCAATGCCATTATTATGCGCGAACGTCCATTCGGACTAATACTACGTCGACTATAGATCGAATTATATAAACATACATATACGAGCAAGGAATGAAGCTGTTATTGACCAACATAATACGTATAGTATTATAATTACATGTATTAACCTAAGTAAAACACTTAGGTACGAGACACGACTATGTCGGTCTCTAGAGCTTGGATCTCAAACATATATGTGACCTAGACTATTTCTAGGAAGTGCGTAAGACCACGAGGGCTGCCATAAGAAATGTGAACTCTTCATAACCTAAGGCCATACTTGAGGAAATTGACTAACAAATTAATCACATAAGGGAGGTTTGGTGTATGTGGGAAACCCAGTGTAGTCTCGGACTAACTGGTTACGCATAGTGATCACAATAGAGTGGATGTGAAATACCCCGAACTTAAAAATGGTGATTAGAATATTTTAATATAGTATTTAAGGGCCTAATAATGCCTAAGTAATTTTGGTAAGGAAAATAAATCCAAAAGGAATGAGAAAAACGCTTAGAAAGCGTAAAACGCTAAAATGAGCGTTAAATAACCATAGGAGGTACGAGACCTCGGTTAGAGTATTATGAGGATTCCTAAGGCTTATTCATGCCTAATTAAGTATACGGGAATGATTCCCGAAGAAAACGGATCCAAGAAATGTATTAAAACGCTAATAGAGCTTTAGCGCACGTTTTTCGAGGAAACCCGAAAACGTGATTTTAAGTGGTCAAACGAACCCGTAAAAATTATAGTTCATTAAATAACTATAAATAAACATTAATGGAAGCTTAATGTCCATTAAAATTAAAGAAACGAGAAATTCCGGAAAACGGGCCCGGTTAGTGAATAGTAACTAAACCGGGTAAAATAACGAGCGTTTTTTGTAAAAGACGAAAAACGCTCCAACTAGCATAACAGTGGGGGGCCGATTTTTATAGTTGTAGACAGCCCTCTCTCACACACACACAAGTAACAAATAAGTAAATCAAAAAGCAATAAAGTAATAAAGCAAAAAGTAACTTATACTACTTTAATACTCTCTCACCTCTCATTCTCACTTTACTCTCATCTCTCTCCTCCCTTCTCCTCTCCCAGTGATTTCTCCCTCTCTCTCCATGGGGGCTGGCGATTTTGAGAAGCTTCAACACCTCTCATGGCTCCTCTTCTTTCTCTCCATGCTCTAGCTCCATTTGAGCTCCAAATGTAAAACAAAATACATATTTGAACTCCTCTCTTCAAGCTCTACACTTCTATCTTTTCAAAATCCGAAAATGAGCAACTTCATCTCCATGGGTTTTCCCCATTTGAAGAGAAAAGCACACCATAGTGAAGCTTGGAGCCTCCTCTTTCCAACAAGGTAAAAATCTCCATGAAATACCTCATTTTTCTCCATCTCTTGGTATGGCCGATTTTTGGTCTCCCTCTCTTACCTTGTTTTTCCTCTTGTTTTGGAGCTTTGCTTCAACCCTCCAATGGTGGTGAGAACACCTTCTTGAACCAAGGGCTAAAACCCCTCATAAAGCACTCCAAAGGTAAACCCTAGAATTTGTATTTTAAACACTCCAATGAATTAGTGTTAATGTGAGGGCTAGTAGATTAATCATGCTTGTCTTTGTGTGCTTGGGTGATGGGGATGGAGTTTGGCAACTCCATTCCCCACAAAACCGATTTGGACAAGAAAGAGAGCAAGAGGAGAAATGGAAAAGAAAAGAAGGAAGTATAAGCTCAAGGTAAGAGCTCCTCCCTAATGTAGATTCTATTGCATTAGAGTAGTGGGAATGGGTAAAATATTTGAAGAACCCAAAACCTTGTACTAGTATTGAGAATTGTGAAGTTTGAGTACTTAAGAGCAAGTATGTGGATTGTAGGCCTTAGAGCCAAATAATGGTATATGAGTATTTGTATTGTGGATTGAGGAAGTATTGGTGAATTTATATTGTAAGATTTCTTGTATTGCTGGTAGGACCCTTGTATGGGTGTGGCTAGAATAGGAATGATTTTGGTGAAATGGATATGTGTGGATAAGTGAGGATTGTAGGTGAACTATGGCA